>OY294024.1:17313485-17354212 GCA_958510785.1 Exephanes ischioxanthus | reverse complement strand
ACCGAGTATTAAATATTAAGACCCGAGGACTTTGAGTACCGAGTATTAAATATTAAGTACCGATATTTGGAGTACCAAGTACTCGAAGTACCGAGCACCGGATCGATCTTGAGTACCGAAGTAATAAGTACGGCATCGGGCTTGAGTACTTGAGTACATCGATTGGTACTACAAGTACCAAGTACTTGAATCTCATGAAGTACCAAGTCCGAAGTAGTGCACGATTATCAAAACGATGGTTCCTGGATTCGACTTGAGTACAGAATTGAGTACTCAAGTAATTCATTATCTGATTACCCAATTTTCCTTTCCTCAAATTTGCTTTCCCAGTCAGCGTCAAAGGGTTAAAACAAAAATTCCTCAAGTTCGTGCAACAAAATCCCACCGGTGGCGAGAAATTTTAACCGATCCGATATAAAAAAAAAGATCGTCAGCGAGGTTGAACCCAGCACGAGATACTTATAAACGGTACCGCGTGCTGGCGAGCCTCGTGAATCTATGAATACAAACCACCCACAAGTATGTATATAATTGTGCCCTCATGCACACGCTCAGGCAGATGTACCCACACACACCCGCACACACGTTGATGTGTGCGGATAGCTAGAGAGAGCCCCGGGACGTTCTCGCGAGCGCATCAACGTACCGGGAGATCGCGCGGGTAACGCAGCCCCCTTTCCCCCTTTGGCCCCCCGTTCGAAACGACGATCGGCGATCGCGGCGGCTCCGAAGAGTGCAGCGTAGCATGCGGGTCCCGCGAATTGAGTGGAAGTGTCGCACGCATAGGGACCAGCTGCCGTTGCTTCGCGTTCTTCTCTTGCACTCTTCCCCCTCCCCGACCCCCCTTCACCTCTCCAGCGCTCCTCGCGCTGTGCGTGCACTGTGCGTGCACGACGAGTGCAGCGCGTAGCCGGAGGGCTCAGCGAAGCATCGAATGCAGCGGCAGCAGCAGCACGTCTCTCACAAAGGCAAGCCCTGGATAGTCGCAGCTATATATATTTATATATATATGTATATATATATACCGCCTGTAAAGTATATACGGGTACGGCGCGTAGGTATTGCGTTGCGCTCTCGGTTTTGCAGCTCGCATCTCTGTTCGTCGAGCGCCATTCCTTTCGCCTTCCCGTCCCTCTAATACACGCTGTCAGCCGGCTTCGGAGCTCGCGTTCGCGTCCGAGAGCCGTACGCGAACAGCATGTCAGCGGCTCCCGGCTCCGCGTATGGACACGATTCGTATAGCTATCGTAGATACGTGCGTGGCAGACACGTACGCAGATAATCAGGATCGCGTATCGGGGAAGTAATTGCAAAATTTCGGGAAAAATTAACTTCCGACCGATAATCGTTGGTGGCTCTTGTGCAGAATACATAAACTCTGCTGCAATCGATACGCGATCGAGGAGAAAATTATTTATGGGAGCTTCATTCTGAAGCATTAGCACTTTGGACTTGGAATTATTGTCAATCGTAAAAAAAGAATTTTACTGGAGTTGAGAAATAAATTTCTCATTAAAGGACGGTGGTCATTATTCTGTTATAATTCCTGCAGGAACAAGACTAACAATTACCGTGTGCGCGTTTGCACAGAGGACAAACTGGGATTACCAAATTCCGTGAAAATTTTTAATTCTCGTCGAACCAGATTGGTTCGACGCAATAAGCGGTATGCGGTCGAGGAGAGAATAACTTATCAAAGCTTCCTTCTGGAGAGTTTGCATTCGGCACTGGCCATTGGCATTTTGGACCAGCAATGACAGTCAATCAAATTCTTTAAAAATTTCTGGAGATGAAAAAATAAGATTCTCATTACGCGACTGTGGGAATAATATTTTTGATATTCCTTACAGGGTCAGGGCCAACAACTGCCACGTGCGAGTGCGAGTTTGCACCAGAGACAAACCGAGATTGCAAAACTTCATGAAAAGTTGAGTTCTCATCGAACCAAATCGGGTGTTTTCATCAGCTACGAAACAAACGTTGATCCCTCTTGTGCAGAACACATAAACTCCGCTCTACTCGTTATCCGCTCGAGGAGAAAATAATTTGTCGAAGCTTCTTTCCGAAACATTTGCATTTGCCACTTACCGTTAGCACCTTAGACCTGAAATGATCGTCGATCGTCAAAAAAAAATGATGTTATAAAGAGCAAAAAAAAATCCCATTACGCGACTCTGGTACTAAATTGTTTAATATTTCAGGCAGGAACAGAACCAACAACAATCGTTAAAACCCGACACCTGATCTCTTTGCTCGCGACGGTCTCCCGAGACGATACAAACACGTGATAACTCCAAATTGGTCGGTTGGGCTCAACGACGAGCGAAAAAAATCGTGTAGAATCTTTCCCATCGCAGGCCTTTCGCAGGATTATCATCGCCGGTATCTCCCCCGTGGTATCCGCGGCCAGTGTGACGTACTCGTTACACAGGTATTTATAGTCGTAGACGTACACGCACGAAATGCAGCCTCCGTTGGAAACACGTTCGCCACATTCACGTACGCGCTTCATCGCCAGGCCGGCGTGCGCTGGCGTACGTACAGCTTCGACGCACGTGACCGTGCATGCGTAAAAAAAAAATACTCGAACCCCCTTCGCGTGCATGTATCCTGAGCGACATACACGTAGCACCGAACCCACACGCTTGCGCACCGCACCTACAGTGTGCGCACAGTGAGCCGAAGCTAGCCAGCATCGCCGTTTGCGCCGTAGCGACCAAGAACTCCCGCGGTTTTACCGCGTTTCGCGCCTAGCCGCTACGCACACATACACATACATACACATATGGCATATATCTAAAACCCGTAAGGTAGTTTATACAACAGAGTTCGAACCCGTGGCAGTATAAAAGTAGAGTCTCTCGCTAAAGCTCCGCGGTCGGGGTTCCGGGGACCGCAGTGAGCGTATACCTGGGCCCTCCGCTCGATCCCTCAGGGAATCTCCCGGTTTCGCGCCCGTCGAGCACATCCTCGCTCTACCCCCATGCACACACATATTTTTCGCTCTTTTCTACATCTCACTTTCTCGCTCGGGCCCGAAGTACGCGATAAACATATCTCCCTCCCACCGCCTTTTATCTCCTCGCTCTCCCGCGTTTCACCTCACTCGCGTCCGCGGATCGACGCGGATACTCCCAGACACGCATGCTTAATGCCCGCGCGCGCGCGCGCCTTTGTGTGTGTGTGTGTGTGTGTGTGTGTGTGTGTGTGTGTGTGTGTGTGTGTGTGTGTGTGTGTGTGTGTGTGTGTGTGTGTGTGTGTGTGTGTGTGTGTGTGTGTGTGTGTCTGGGTGTCTGTGTGTCTGTGTGTCTGTGTGTCTGTGTGCTTTTGTGTCTGTGTCCTTGTGTGTCTGTGTGTTTGTGTGTCTGTGTGTCTGTGTATCTGGGGATCTGACAACGGGCGGCGCCGTTGGCGCACGAGCACAGACAAACGGTATAACAGCTCTCCCACGGACGCGGTCCGGAACTTATCGGCGAGGCCTCTCTCGCGGGCTTGCATACGCACCAATACACGGAGCCGCGTAATTCCGGCGAAACGACGACGACGAGGAGGAGGAGACGATGGGCGAGAGCCGAGAGCCCGCGACGAGGGCCGCCGGGTCGCGCCGTACGGCCGCGGTCCGGGCTCGCGGACCCTCACATCCTGTCTATGACATGATGTGGCTGATGGCCGACCGGGCCCGTGTGTCCCGTCGCGGTGTAACCCGGGCCCCCTCCGCGTCCCACCCCGAGGATAGCGCGCTCGTTTCAGAGTCGGCTCGCATGTATGCTCCATCCGAGCTCCGAACCGCCCGCCTGCCTTCTGTCCTGTCTCACGGGGGCCTGTTACTCTTCACTGGCATTTTTTCTTTTTTTTTCTACCCTTTCTTTTTTTTTTTATACTCTCGTCGAGCCCTCCCACCCGCGGAAACCTTCGAGCGGTATCGAGATACGCTCTTTCGATACGCGAGTCTTCTGTCGACGCATGGCAACTTCTCGCGTTGCATCGCGCGCGTAAAACGAGACGGCGGAGGGGAATTGGCGATGGGCGCGGAGACGAAAATTTTGATTTTGTTGGGCATTGTAGCGCGGTCCTTGCGGGATAAGAAGCTGCGGGTAGGTGGTAGATGGTTGAGCCACTCGGGCACGGTTTTTGTTTTTTACCTCACGAAGATGCACCAACAAAAATTATTCGGTTGACGGGAGGTCGCAAATAAACGTTTATTTAATTGAAATGTTTATTTTTATTAAATATTAGTACAACTAGAAAAAAAATTATTTGACGGCCGCCGTTTATTTGGTTTGAGTAGAATATTTAAATCAAATAAATATTTTACTTAAACCAAATGAACGGTGGCCGTCAAATAAATTATTTTTCTGGGTGTAGTAGTAGTACAATAATTTTATTGGTCAGAATGTTTAGATGAGTTAGCGGTTGTTTACAAGTTTTTCGATTGTATTTTACTTCGGCCAATGGGCGATCGACCGGAGTCCTTCAGCCCGTCTAGCTCCTATTTCCCTACTTGTCTGGATTTACTTGCGAGGAAGAGTGTGAGTGCGACTTATTTTAGGACGTAAATTGAATAAATGTTTATTTTTATTAAGTTTAAATATTTCCATCACTACCACTCACAACTCTACCAGAAAACAAGTCCACCGGATAATAAATCTACCAAAATCTCTACCACTGAAGAAAAAAACTCCACCGAAATTAAAATAAAACTCTTGCGAAATTTTATTTCAATTCCGCTAGAGTTTTTTCTTTCGTGGTAGAGATTTTGGTAGAGTTCTAATACGGTGGAGTTGTGAGTGGTCGAGAGGTAAATGTGCCTAATTATAAAAATAATAATTAATAATATTATTAATTATGATTATAAATATTAAAGAAATATTAATAAAAATTAAATGAATATTTATTTTCGGGGCGCCCGAGAAATATATTATTTTTCTGGGTGCGAAAATTGTAACGCCGTGTCCACCGCCGAGCAAAACTGGCTGAGGTCCCTCGAGGGATAGGCAGAGAAAATTACAAGTTCGTTAAAATGTACAAAACTGCGATGAGGGAGAATTTTCTAAATTTTTTCTATTAAAGTAGATACGATTAATGCAGAGGCGGAACATTGACCGTCAGACTGGGGTTCGAGTACCAAATCTCATCTCGCTAATTCTCCGAGCCGATGGGCCTCGCATCGACGCCCGACGCATCCTTGCAGAAATCGTTCGCACCGGGCAGTTTTCACCCCTTTCGATAACTCACCCCGGTCTTTCGCCGTGACCGCCCGTAATCAAATGAAACCTCAATTTTGCACCCGACCGAAATTCGCTCCCCGAAGGCTCCGTCAACGATCGAGTTCATCCACACCTGCTGAACATGCGTCGCCTGTTCGATACTCCGTCGACCCACGAATTAATCTTTTTTTTTTTTGTGGCCAATTTTTCGATACCAATTTTTTTATTCCCTTACTGCAGATTCGTGACGAATCTTTTGCAACGACCCCATTGCAACATTCTCGATATAACAAACGAAAGAAACGGAAAATGGATGGGGCACCTGGACGAGCAAAAGGGAGAATGCGAGAATAATAATAATTTTTTCGCCAATTTTTCGATACCAATTTTTTCATCCCTTACTCCAGATTCGCGACGAATCTCGTGCAACAACCCCGTTGCAACGCTCTCGCCGTAACAAACGAAAAAAACGGGAACCGGATGTGGCATCCGGATGGGCAAAAGGAAGAATGCAAGAATAATTATTTCTTCGCCAATTCTTTTCACCCCCTTAAATTCGTCGCGAATCTGGAGTAAGCTCCAGATTCGCGACGAATTTCCTGCAACAACCCCGTTGCAACGCTCTTGCCACAACAAACGAAAGAAACGGGAAACGGAGAGGGCCCCGTGCAAGGGGCAAGAGTAAGAACGCGAGAGTAATAATGATTCTTTCGCCAATTGTTCGATACCAATTTTTTTCACCCCCTTCACGTGCAACGACCGCCCGTTGCAACGCTCTCGCTGAAACAAACGAAAGAAACGGGAAACGGATGGTGCATCTGCACGGGTAAAGGGAATGCGGCTGAGGCAATGAAACTGCGAGAAGAGAGGGAGAGTGAGTGGGGCCGGGGGGGGGGGGCAGAAAGAATTGCGGGAAAGAAGTCCGCGAGAGTCCAATGCTCTGCGGAGGGGAGAAGTCGGGCGGGGAGACATATAACGTAGTATAACGTCGCTGAGGAAAGTGAGAGCGTTTTCATGGCGGGCATTCATACGTAGCCTTCCGAGCGCGCTCTACGGGTACGTAACTACTGTGGCACTCTGGATGAGGGGTGGGGGAGGGCGGGGGGGTTGGTGCGGGAGGGAGGGAAGAGAGTAGTATCAGGGAGGCGCGCACAAAGTGGGTCAGTGTCGCGGGAACTTGAAAAGTTCGCTTCCGTAATACGAGCGGCGCGCCGACTACTGCTGCAAAGTCGCTCGACCGCATTTATGGGTCAGCGGTCGGTAAAACAGAGAGAGACGGAACGGCGCTGTGAGCGCAGCGATTCGAGGTAGCGAGACGAGGAACGAAACAGGCGGATGGAACGGGAGAGACGGAGAGATGCGGAGTGGAAGAGAGAGGCGGTTCGAGGCTCTCTCTGCGCGTGACTCACCGAGATAGTTGGGATCAGTCCGGAGAGTTTGTACGTACGTGTGTTTCGTGGCTCGACTGTTAAAGCCCCCGGACTTAGTAGTCGACGGATCCCATGTTTATCGTTCTCTCGCTCGCTACTAACTCCACCCCGCCCCTTCCCTACGAGCGCCGATCCTACCGAGTTCCAACGTAAATCCTCTATCGCTACGCGGATCATCAAAAACAACCCTTCTCAGGCGGTGGTGGTTTTTTTTTTTACGGACTAACGGGTAGAATTATTTTCTTAGCTGCCGAAGTGTATCGTCGAGTAAGAATGATAACGGCAGACGTTGAGCGGGTTGCAGGGTTAAGAGATATTGAAAACGGGGTAGTAATAAAATAATCTTTATTTTTCACACTTGATGAGCTTCATTTTCAGACTTAATTCCCTAACTTATGATGGATAAATGATCATTTTATGATCATTTACATTCTCAAGTGAAGACTTTTTTTTACGACTTGCGGTGTTGAATTATTCTCGTACCGGCTCCGAAATTGTCTACTTGCGGGAATATCGTCGAGTAAAAATTTTAACTGCAGACGTTAATCAGCTTATAGGGTTAAGAGATATTGATAAGGGGGGAGTAAAATAAGCTTTTCACACTATGATGGATAAATTTCACATTTTATTTTCACACTTACGATGGGATCAATGATAATTTCATGATGATTTGTCGTGAAGAACAAAAGACATCAACACTTTTACTCTATATACAAGAGTCAAAGAGCTTCGCGACGAAGACCGTGCAAAAAACGTTATCCGATAAAGTGGGTAACCTCGCAATTTTTTCGCTTCAGATCGAAGGACCTCGAAAAAACTTTCCGCCCCACATAACTCATATAAATTTTGTCCGCAAGCCGGACCGCCACAATCGCCGAAAAAAAAGTTTCTTTTCTGTTTTTCAGTGCGTCCAAACTTCCTCATGAATACCTTCAGCAGCTTCATCGACCCTATCGTTGGACGGATCGAGAAACTAAGTTGATTCAACCAATCAACTTCGTATCTCGCCCATTCCACAATTTTCCGAATTTAATTTTCGCGATTTATCAATTTCTTCAACGCAAAAAAAAAAAAAAAGAGTACCAGAGCGAGTGCATTTTAATATCGCGCGGGGATGACCTCGCAGCGACAACGGCTAACAATTCAGCGACTACGACGGGGCATTTCGTGGACGCAAAGGGCGGAAGACCGCTATTCGCGTTTCTCAGCGTTACTTACCTACCCGGCAGGTACGTACATATACACACATGCATAAACCCCCATACATACGAGCACGAAAACGCGAGGGTGGCTTGGAAACGCAGACGGCGATTCTCCCTCGCGCTTTCGTTCGGTCGACGCCACCTCGCGAGGCCGTGAGCGCTCGGGCGTCGCGGTGGTCGTTGGGGGGGGGCGGTTGGGGGGGCATTGGGGGGGTAACGGTGGATGAGGGTTGCGTGGTGTGAGTTGCGCGGCTGGGCAAAGGGACCATGAGGAGATGGGCGGACGAGGGTGGGACGAGTAGAGCGGCGTTCGCGCGGCGAGGAAGTGAGCCAGTAGAATGGGCTGAGGGGGGAGGGGGGGGTGGCTGGGTTGGGGTGGCGCTGGGTGGCGGGCGGCGGCAACGAGAGCTCTCGGCGGCAAGAAGGAGAGGGTGGGTTTGCGAGGACGAAGATAGGGCAGACCGTTATTTAGCCGGCCGCGCGTCCCTTCGCGACCTAACTCACCCCCCATTCCACCAGCTTTGGCTGGCTCGCTCGCACCCGCCACCGGTCTCGCGCGTACTATCGCGCTTTTACCTCTCGCCCTCTGCTACAAGGCCCGCGCTGCGCTGCTGGCGTTGCTGCTTCTCCGATGGCCCTCTCTCTCGCTCTCCACGGCCGTTACCGCTGCGTCTAACTTGCCCCCCTCTGGGCATCTCGCCGTTTCACCCTCCGGACCGCCACCCCACGAGCCTCGTCCGCACCCCCCCACCCCCTCTGGTCCCCAACGACGCGCAACGTCCTTCCAGGCTTCCATCCAGCGGCTCTCTCTATACTGCCTCTCTACTCTACTAGTTCTCCCTTTGCCTCACCCTCTCGCGCTTTCTAGGGTCCAACGGTATAGCACGCTTTTCCCGTATATAACCGGAGAGCCTAGGTATAGACCGGATACATATATATGTATAAGTTGTGTACGGGTGTGCGGTGGACGCGAGGTGGGAATACGGAACACTGCGACGATGCTACGGCTCTTTATGTTGGAATTAGTTTGAGGAAATGAAAGTTATCGACGACCAATTACGTTCCTCGAATAACCGTCTGTAACATCGGTTTATCGATACCAATTCTCACCGAACGTGTACTCTGACGGTGGAGCGGTTGACTAATGTTCGTCTAGGCGAGGGAATAATTAATTCATTAAAAATTGAGGGTCCGACGATGAAATCAAATATTTTAATTTCGCGTTTCCGTTATCGACCCAACGGTCCAATTTGCCTGTCGGGCGGGAAGAGCGCGGGGCGGGACGGACCACCTTTGTCAGTTTTGCTTTTTTTGCGGTACGTGGAATCAATGTGTCTTCTCAAACGACGGGCCGTTTTGACCCGCTTTTTCCTATTTTCTTGACCCCTTTATCGGGTCCATTGAACGGTATCGATGTATATATGTTTTCGCCTGAGAATAATTCATAATTCGCACCATGTTCCATATTTCACCAATTTCGTTCGTGCACTGCCTGCGATATATGCGTGGCCTTCGCGAGCGGGGCAAGACGGACCGCATTCATCAGTTTCTTTTTCGCGGTAAGTGGGAACAAAATGCCTCATCAAACAGAGGTCCATTTTGCCCCGCTTTTTCCTACCTATTTCCTTGACGCCCTTCCTTTCACGCCCCCTTCATTTCCTTGATATTTTTCAGACATATAAAGACAATGTGTTAATACAAATATTAAAGCGTTGTTTCTATTTGTCTGAAAAATTACAGGGAGTTTTATATTGCACCCCGAGTACCTTTATATAGGTACTCGGGGTGCAATATTAACCGAGGATAGATCAGACTGTGATAAAAAGAAGTCTCCTTGAAATTGAATTGAATTGTTGTACATGGGTTGAAGATCGGGGGTGTTTTTCCCTAATTGTAATTTTAGCATAGAAGAATTCCAAAAACTGCACTGAACCACTGAAGCTTAGAAGAACTAAAGGCTATCAAACCAGGTTAACAAAAAGAAAAACAATATGAACAATATTTACAGTACTTACAGAATTCACAGCTTAGCGCGCAGGATTTTCTTGACCCCTCTACCATGTACATTGGATAACAGATATTATATTTATATTATATTAATATTATATTTATAGGGTGAGAATAGAATTTTCATAATTCGCAGCATGCTCCATATTGCCCCAATTTCGTTCGTACACGAGTTCCCGCGATATATGCATGGCTCGTAGGAGCCTGCCGTGGCCTTCGAGACCGCCGGCTGTTTCACGGTAAATTTTTCGTTCATCGGCGCCTCTCCGGGTCTCCCGCGAGCCGCGATGAAGAAAGAACGTTAATAAATAAGAGGCGAGGAGAAAGAGAGAAAGAGCGTTTACGAAATCCCCGGCTAATTAAGGGAACCTCGGCGGAGCCGGGTCGGACGCGGTTCGACCGTCGGACATGGTCGGCTTCGTCGGGAGCGCCCATCTCTTCGCTGTGTACGGCACACAGAGAGCCCACACAATACCCCGGGCGCGTTCTACAACGGCCAGAAGAATCACTCGTGTTCGCCCACTCAGAGCCAGGAGCAGCAGTCGCTCGGGCAAGAAGGCGAGAAAGAGTAAGAGAGAAAGTGCGCAAAATGATTGCGGAGCAGCGGAAGAGAATAGAAACCGGGAGAGGGAGAGAAAGAAAGAGAGAGAGAGAGAGAGAGAGAGAGAGAGAGAGAGAGTGAGGAATGGGTGGAGGACTCGCGAGATCCATTGTAGTGCACGAGGATCTCGCATAACGGTACCTCTCGCCCTGTGTTTCTACCGCTGCGGCGGCTGCGCTTACGTATTTGCACCCCGTACCTCTACCTATATACGCGGTGTATTGTGCAGTCGTCGGTGCACGGGGCTGCGTACACGTGGAACTATCGCCGACGAACGAGATCGAAACCGGTCGTTTTTCGTCCCAGGGATTTATCGAGGGGAACGTAAATTTCAATAAAGGAAAAAAAATTGTTTTGGGTCCATCTTGAGACCGAAACCAGTCGTTTTTTCGTCCCAAATTCGATTTTTTTAATTCATCTTGAGCGTGGAGAAGATACAAGATGAACTTCACGCATGTATTTACACGGGACTGCGTACACGTGGAATTACCATCTTGAGTCTTAACCCTTTGCGTCACGGTGGGACATACGGTGTCCCACCTTCTTTCGCTCAGTTTTCAATGTTTTCAAACTACACCCAGATAAAAATTTATTTGACGGCCACCGTTTATTTGGTTTAAGTAAAACATTTATTTGATTAAAATAAATATTTATTTCCTTTAAGTAACTAGTAGTAGCAGTAGTGAGTTTATTAACAATACATAACATGTAACCGATTTTTTGTACCTAATAGACTTTTCACTTTACGTCTATATTGTATATTGCCGATTGGCGATCGACCGCAGTCCTTCAGCCAATTTCAGTAACTATTTGATTAATTAAAATAAATATTTATTTAAATCAAATAAATATTTTACTTAATCCAAATAAACGGTGGCCGTAAAAGAATTTTTTTTTCTGTGTGTAGTTTCTTGACATGAAGTACCGAGGTTTTGTTTTATAGTATCACAACGTATGGCTCAAAGGGTTAAAGCGTATATAAGGTACGAAATGAAGTTTATGAATGTATTTGCATCCCATATTCCTATATGCGCGGTGTATTGTGCCGTCGTCGGTACACGGAGCTGCCTATGCGTGAAAATATCGTCGAGGAATGAGATCGAAACCAGTCGCATTTCGTCCAAAGAATTTATCGAGGAGAACGGAAATTTAAATTTTTTAAGTTTTTTTTTATTCCGTCTGGAGTCTCAAAGCGCGCTTAAGGTACGAGATGATCCTCACGCATGTATTGTCACCCTGTATCAAGAGAAGTCGCCCCGTCTTGACGCCATGTACTTAAAAAAATGTAAGCGATACGCTACTCAGTAGTTATATTTCGATATACCGAAAGTGGAATCTTTGAATCGATGGTATTTGAAGACGTACCTACATACGCGGTGGATTGCGCAGTCGTCGGTGCACGGTGCTTCATACGCGTGCAAATATCGCCGAGGAACGAGATCGAGACCAGCCGTTTTTCGTCGCAAGGATTTATCGAGGCGTACTTAAAATTCCTTTTTTATTTTTATTTTTTTTAGCACACCTTGAGTCTGAAAGCGTGAAAAAATGATGAGATGAACTTCACGCATTCTCTATCTTCTAATTTTTAAACCCGTTAAGTTTTTCGACGCGTTGGGCTTGAATGACAAATTATCTCGCATACGATCCGCAGCCTCCCGGTTAACTCTTTAACCGATCGACGAGAAGATATCGACTAAATTCCAATTTACCCGTAATTTTTGTTTTTAAGCACGTTGCTAATTTTCTTAACCCCTTGAGCCATAAATTTTGACATTATAAAAACAAAACCTCGATATTTCTTGTGAAGAAATTAGTTCAACAAAATTGAAAACTGAGCGAAACTCTGTGACCCACCGTGACGCAAAGGGTTAAGTCGCAGCTATCGAGACAGACATCAGAATACTCAAAGTGTGATTCATAATAAAAAAAAAAAAATCCCAATAACAATTATTCAATTAACTTTCAAAATTGGGTCATTTTTTTGAGTGCGTCTTCCGCGACATTCCGAACAAATTTGACCACGAAGGAACAAAGTTACTCGACGAGAGAACTCGACGCCTCGACACCAAGCATTTTTTGTCTCGACCTAAATAATTACAGCTTAAAAAAAATACTCCCTCTAAAGTCAAAGGGTTAAACGTCCGCCTCGTCCACTGCAAATGTACAGCGAAAGGAAATTTCCGGGCAATATCGTCTCGATAACATATCGCTTCAAAAAATGACGACAAAGTTCGAGAGTCAATGAACATCTGGACGATTACCGGTACTCACACATAAGTATGTACGCATACATGTATATATACTCATGTACCTTTGCTCTGGACGAAGCCGAGGATCGATACTCCTCTCTCTCTATATATCCCCAAACTCCTCCATCCACAACGGCTATACACGTATCTACTATAGGTCCTTTAGGTTGTAGTACACGTATATATAGGCAGCGATTCGGTATATATAGTCCGAAGGCAAAGTACCTGTTTGCCCGGCGGTGGTCGGACGAGCGGCGAAAAAGTTTATATTGCAGGACTTTCTCATAATCTCGGATAATTGACGGAACCCCCTTCCGCCCCCTTCCTCAATACATACATACATACATATATATATATATATATATATATATATATATATATATATGTATATTATGGAGAGGTATATATGTATATATATCGACGGTCGGGTCGCTGGAAAGTATCGCGTGGGAGGGTGCACGCCAAGCTTTTTGTTTCACGATCGAACGGCTGCTGCCACCGCTTCCCGTACCGGTTGATGTTGCTATATAACGATACTGCTGGGGGCCAACTTTCAGACCGTGAGCGCAGGCACAGAACACCTGCAGTTCCGCTGGCAAATTTTACCGACGCATTTCGCGTCCCTAAGGCACACCCCTCCCCATCCGTTCCACTTCCGGTCGCCGTTCCACCCTTCTTGTTGGTGTTTTTTTTAAATATTACTTTCGTTTTTTTCACTCACGCTCGTCGGCATCAACGATTTGCCAATTACCGTGCAACTCGCCCCCCCCCCCCCCCCCCCCGACTCACCGTGTTGCCTCGCAAAAATCTATTTCCTGCTAACAATGTTTTGTTAATTTTTTCTATTATTTTTATGTTTTTTTTTTATTTATGCTTCACAGCTCTCGGACACTTTCGATTTATCGGGCTCGGAGGCGAGGGTTGCCTCCGCTGCGCAGTTCGTTGGCTCTACAATGGACGGTTATTCGAGACGAAATGAGGAATATATACCAGGATAGAGGGAAGAGAATCGTGGACGAATTCGTGGAGTCCAAACAGCGCGGAGCTCCAGCCGCGAGCGCGAAAAAAAAAGGAAAAAAAAAGGGTGGAGGAAGCGAGAATAAGGGTCGGCGACGGAAAAGGGCCAGCCGGCTGGGGAGGGTTAAGTATGAGAAACGAGCGAGAGGGATCGATTTTAGCGCGCTGGCATGGCGAGTTTTCGCTGCGGAGCATCGAAAACCCGGTGAAAGGGGCTTCTCGGTTCGAGCTTTCTATTTATCTGCAGCGAGCTCTTTCGCTCTCTCTCTCTCTCCCTCGCTCGAGGTCCCTTTTTTCCCTTCCGTCTGCCGGGGCAGGTATGCTCCGGAGAGGCCGCGAGAAAATCGGCATCGTGGAAAATACCCCTGTGCTCGGCCCCGAGGGCGGAACGGCGGACGACCGTGTCTCGCGGCTCCGCGTGTAGTCGAGTGAGGGAGATGAAAAAAAAAAAAAAAAAAAAAAAAAAAGATGCGACCGTAGAGTCGCAATGGAAACGTGAAATTCGAATCCGCAACCATCGGCCTCTCGCCGTGCTGCTGGAACGTGCGAGTTTCGAGGCGCGGTTCGCGGCTGCGAAAAGGGAAATTGTTGCGCAAGGGCGAGGATGCGTCGGGCTTTTGTGTTCTCGCATAATCCCGGCTCTTTCAAATCGAAGGGATGATCGATAGGATTTTTTTTTTTCGTGTCGCTAAAAATGTTTAGTGTCGAGTGGATATGCATTTCATTTAAGTAACTATTTACTTAATTAAAATAAATATTTATTTAAATCAAATAAATCTTTTACTTAAACCAAATAAATGGTGGCTGTCAAATAAAAAAAAATTTCTGGGTGTAGAAACGATTGGTCATTGTAACGAGTATTCGCCTGTTGTACGGGTTGCCAGAATTTGTACGATCATGCGAAAAGAAGATTGTTCACTTTCTTGCTACTCAATCCAGAGCTGCAAGTTGGAGAAACAATACAGTTATAGTTATATGGAATAGGAAGTCATTGCTTTTCCTACTTAATTTCCCTACTGTTCGTATTTGCCAATAATGTGTGTCACAGGCTTACACATGTAAATTCTTCGTACTTACAGGATGTAAAACCCCAGAAAAAACAATAATAATAATAATAATAGTAATTGTCGATAGTCGAAATTCAATTTAAAACTGCGTGACTTTGAGTACACATTGCAAAAATGAAAATAACTACACAAAACAACATTTTTGTTATTCATACATTCGGCCAATTTTTCACCCCAAATTGAAGCGACTTCCGGTGAGAATATTCCGAAGACTCGAGCGTTAAATAAATTCGTATCTCATAACGAATAAATATAAAAAAATATGTCGTGACTCAAAGGTCCCAACACTGTCGTGTAGATATTGCTCCGTAAGTAGATGTTTGTTCGACTGGCGTCCATTGAATAATTGTATTCGAAGGAGGGTTCCATGGGTCGGTAACGACCCGAACGCCGCGGGAGCCTCAAGGAATTCGAAATGACTCGGAACGAACTAATCGTTAGCGCGCGGGGAAGAAGAAGAGGCCGCGAGAGTAAACAGGGTTTACTAACTAGAAGTTCGTGGCGCGCACGAATTGCGGGATTGCAGGTTATCCCGGGTTATATCCTGCAGGGGGAGCGCCGGCGGAAGAACGTGAGCGGGAAAAGGGACCGAGGGTGACGGGGAGGCATAGAGATGGTCGTACGTGCGTGACGCGCGTTCGACTCTATCCTGCGTGCGCACACAAAACCTCCAGTCAGGATCATCGTTTGAACATCCGAGGGCGAGGAGTATATATAAACCCGCGCAAGACTTTTCGTTAACCCCCCCGTTGCACAGCGGGTTAGTTCACCTCCATGGGTTTCCGATTTATTCGAGACCCTCGATGAAAAAAAAGGGAAAAAAACGAAAGGGAAAAGAAAGCTCGACAACCTGAGAACGATTGTCTCGCGCCGCGTGTCCCTTTCCAATTCCATTCTCTTTTTCTCCGGATTCTATCGAGTTAGTTCCTTCCTCGCGAAGACTACACGGTGGAAAAAGAGTACCGTACATTGGACGAACAAAAAAACGTTTCTTCTCCACGATGGTTTAATATTTTAGTAGTAGTAGTAGTGAGTTTATTAACAATATATAACATGTAACAGTTTTTTTATGTTATACCTAACAAACTTTTCTCTTTTCACCTATATTGCATATTGCTAATTGGCCATCAACCGCCGTCCTTCAGCCACGATTATTACTAGGTTGTTTTGGCGTTCCATAGCTTGCGTGAATGGAACTCTTGCTTATTTTCAAGAGTAAATGTTCAATTATCTATTTCATTGTTCATTATTTTTAGTCAAGCTTACACAAAATCTGCTTGGTGAATTCCTGGAGCAAAGTTTAAGAAACAAAATGAGCCATGGCACATTAAAATCGGTTAAAAAATCCACATTTTACTTTTAAAAAAAACCCAACAAAAACCTATTATCAGGAAACCTTGCATTTACCAGTTGTTCTTGCAAGACTATCGTGATTAATATTTCTCTTGGTTGAGGACACATGCAATAATACAAGTCAACCTCCTTTACCGTCAATAAATGCATTCAACTATTGATAAACAATTGTAAAAATGTTGCACTCATTATACTAATGTGCTACGCGACCTTAATTATTTTCACGATGCGCGTCGCGAACATCAACGAGAAAGACATTTGGGTTTCTCCCGGACGGAGGGAGATCGTAGACCGACCGGGTATCTCGATGGACTGTCCTTTATCGACCCCCGAGTCCAGCGTTGCAGGATGTCCGACGCTTCCGGTACAACCGGAAGTGGCCACAGTTCCAGAGAAAGACGCGCGCCATCGACGCGTCGGCTGCGCGACTTGTCGTTTGTCGTTCACTTTGTTTTTATAAGGTGGGGCTAAAGATCAACATAACGTCAAAATATTTCGAAACAATTTTTCTCCGAAATGGTTTTATAAAATAAAAAACCAATTGCGGAGCGCACCGCGTATTTAATAATTTTGATATTTTTATACTTGGTAATTTTACCGTAAAAATACTATACGTGGCCGCTTTGAATATTAACACATTGGTAATAAAATCCTATGGTCGTATAGTGATTTAAAGTATCACCAACACATGGTAAATTTTCAAAAAATCTACAAAGGTGCAGTTGACTACTTCTCAACCGGTAATGTTACATCTAAATAGGTATATTTCATACGTTTTGACGGTAATTTTAACAAAGATTTTATGACCAGTGATTTCACATCTAGATCGATGATTTTTACCACTTTTTACGGAAAATTACGAGAAACTTTTGTAACTGTATTTTCACTATACAAGATGTTGAGAAAAAAAAAATTACGTCATAATACAGTAAAAAAAAACGATATTGTTACGGTCATTTTACGAAATATTAAAAGACCGGTATTTCCACATCTCTACGCACAATTCGTTTTTCATCTTATAGAATCGTTTCGGAGGAAAATGAATACAAAATTTGAACACTGTCTCTCTCTCTCTCACTCGTTCATGTTTAGCCATCACTTCAGTGAATGGAAGAAACAATGGCATTATATTCGCGTCACCAGCCATCCGGAAGTATTCGAGCATTACAGATGTTCCGTTTATGTAACGTACGAAATCTTCCGATACACTCGTTACGTAGGGTTTTCGAACAGAATGCCGACGATTCGCGAATGTTACGCAGTACCGAAGTACAGACAACACAAAACCGCGAGACACTAATCGATGTACGATAACATTTTGGCATTATTATTATGCATAATCAATCTTTTCAGCACCTTCCATATGCTTGATTTTTTTCAGATTTTTATCCCGTCGAGAAGTGTTTGCAATTCTCCCTCAATTCTCTCTGAACTCACGTAGGCTCAGGCTGTCCGCTAGTACTACCTTAAGTAAGTGACAAAGTCCCTTGTCACTAAGGTTTGAATATACAAACCTGTCCTTTTACTTCCCGTGTCATTAACAATTTTTGTTCGTATTTTAGTTTGTAAAACGGAATTATGGGACCGAAAAATTAACAAATATAAAATTGTGGACATTTGTGTTGTAAGGACAATAAGTTGTTGTAAAAAGTACAAATTTTTGTTTTACTGTGCAAAGAGGAAGTTGTTTCTGTAAAAAAAAAAATCGACATTTTAATGTCAGAGTACTTAAAATAATCTAAAACGTCGAGAAATGTTATTTTCTGCCGGCGACCGGATGTAAATGTATGTGTGTGTGTGTTTGATAGATTTGCATAGTTTAAAAGGTTATAACTCGGAAACAGCTTGAGACAACAAGTTAAAATTTGGTTCACCAATAGAGTGGCCACGTCGCTTCGTTAGGTGTAATTTCCGTGAAAATTGTGGCCCAATTGGAGATTTCGAGGGATGTTTAATTTTTTTAAAGTTCCCTGTGGTGGCTCTAATTTGCGTAAATGTTGACCCATCGTCCTAAAACTGCACACAAATATACTACTTTGATCAAAGACCTTTGATATTAAATTTGGTAAAAATCTATCGAAATGGTCAAATTTTATGGTATTGTGAGTTTTTGAGTTTTTTTTTTTTTTTTTTTTTTATTACTAAAAAGGTCTAATTCGCGTAAATATGGAGGTATCGAGCTGAAGTTTGACACGGGAATAGAATAACCCTGTACAATGTTTCGTATTAAATTCCGCGAAAATGGATCGAACTCTTTAAATTTTACAAGATTTTGACATTTCTGAATTTTTTGGAAAATGTTTATTCTACGTCCGACGAGAGTTTTTGCATCGAATGTCGCTTCAGGAGTAAAATAAGTTCGAGATTCGTAATCAGCGGGGAAAATACATGAGACATGGCCACAAAATGAAGAATTTTGGATAATTGAGTTAATGATTTAAAAGACTCTTTTTATAAGACCCTGTATTTTCATCAAATAAAGTAGATGCACAGATCCGACAAAGTCAAGCATGACGTTGGTGTCATTTTTCGTGCAGAACCTGAATCGGCCGGTCGTTTTGCATAAAAGTCGAACACCACGTTGACGTTGAAGAAAGTTGAAAATAAGAATTTTCATATCGCTTTCTCATAACAGTTGTAAAATGAAATTTCCATATAGCTTTTCCATAAACGATTCAAATTGCGATCTTTATATGGCTTTTTCATAGTGTTCCTTTAGTCGCGAAGCTTCCTCCATAAGGAAGCCAACGATACATAAAATGCTTTATCATAAAAGAAGCTTCGCGAATAAAGGAACATTATGAAAAAGCCATATAAAAATTTCAATTTGCAATTTTTATGAGAATATCTTATGAAAATGTCAATTTTCAACATTTTTCGGCAATTTTTAACACCCTAAAAATGGATTACAGTTTTTCTCGCCTAATAATATAATAATATTTTACCGGACGAATGAAGTGAAGATAAATTTTTTCGTGGTCTCTGTCCTCGACGATGTTCATTCGCGATCGAACCTACCCGCCTATCCGTCCCTCGTCTCCCTCATTCGCGTTCCACGAAGGTTCGCCCTACCGCGGCATCGCCGGGAGATCTCGAATTTCTCGCGCCATCAGCGTATCCTCTCTCGGCTCGGGAGACGTCTCCCGCATTTTTTTTCGGTCACAGGATTTTTTTTTTCTTCTCTCCGAAGAACCTCGACGATACGGGTGGAGCGGGTTTGAGCTCCAGTGTCACACTATACTGCGTAGTATATGCCGTAGACGCATCAAACGCAATTTCCAGTCGGGTTTGTCCAGCGTCTTGATGTTCAAGATTCTTTGCGATTTTTTTAGAAAAAAAAAGTATAATAATTTTTAAGAAACCCGCGTTACGCGAGTGGAAAGAATAATTGTAAATTCAACATCGCAAACAGTTCGGAAAAAAGTCGCAGAATAGGTCGAGTAGAGTTTTGATTATCATAAAATCGTCACACGAGCTAATTTACTTTATCAATCCATAAAATCTAATAAATGGTCGCTTAACGACTAAAACCCCCATTGCAAATAATATTTTAATTATCTACTAAAATTTTTACAATTAAAAGAAAAAATAATCACCGGCGCAAATATCCCCAAAACCGTGAAACGGTTTTTGAAACGGTCAGCGTTTCAGCAAGAATTATCAGAATTATCAGAATTATCGGCAAGAATTATTAGAATTATCAGCTAGAGTTACTAGAATGATAATTCTAATAGCAAGATAGCTGATCTAACAGCTGATAGCAAGAATTATGAGAATTATCAGAATTATCAGCAAAAATGATCAGAATTATCAGAAAGATAATCGTGTTCGAAGCAACAACCTCTCCGCTCATAAACGTGCGCAACGCCGTACCCGGTTTACGGTCTCCGGACGGTTTGTGTGCGCGCGTGTGTGCGAGAAGAATTAGTTGCGAGGGGATTTGACTCATCGGCTTCCCGTTATTTCAACCCCCGTGAGCCCGTCGCAGTTATATACCCGGCAGCCTCCGCGGCTCTAAGCCGACGCGGTAATGCGCGTCGGGGACCGCCCGCTGGGATACTCGAAAATCCAAACGCGACGACTGAGGAGGCAACAACGGTGACGCGACCCACGACGCCTCGCCGGCGAGGCTGAAATCGCTCGCGGGGCCGATTGTCATCGGGGAAAAGGAAGGACGAAAAAAAAAGAAAAAAGATTCCGGGCTTCGGTAGCACAGCGGGTAAAGTCGTGTCGCATGTCGTTCGAGCGTAACGAATGCAAACGCCCCGGTCTTCGGTACCATAATCGTCCCCGCGCTCGGGGCACAGCGTTGCCCATGCCCATCACCGGTCCGCGTACGAGTTAGGTGCGTTTATCGACGTTGATTCACGTCGTCTAACGTGACGCGCTAATGTATATTAAACTTTGCCGAGCGATATTCAACGGGTTGAAGGGAATTGATTCACTAATGCGGTTACATGGTAATCTACGGTATAATTAAATTTCTGCGAGCGCATTGTTATGGCGCGCTCTAATCAAAACCGCCGCGACAAATTAAAGGCATTTAAGGTATATCGGTTTTTTTGAAATAACATTTTTTTTTAAATTACTGAATGATGACGAATCTCCACATTATTTTACTCCCGGAGCGACATTTGATGCACGCACACACATCCGGACGCCTGCTGCAAATCGCATTTCTCAACCTTTTGGGCTGTTTTAAGTAATCTGACGTTAAAATGTCGATTTTTTTTTACCAAAACGTACGTTCCTCTGTGCGGAAGCGAAAATGGTGACGTCTTTCTTTCTTAAATTGCCCAAGTGAATCTAAGTTTATTCCTCAAACATCCTTAAAGTTTCATTGAACTGCGATAAGAAAAAATTCGGAACTTATTCCAATCTCCGAATATCGGAATAATTTCCGAAATGGGAGCAACGATCGATGTATGGCGACTTTTCCCCTGCTATATATTTTGGGCTGCAGGCTGTTCGGTCGCTCCTGTAATTCGGCTTTGCAGGCATCAATTCCAATAAATAAATAAATAAATACAAAAACAAATAAATAAATAACTAGATAAACAAATAAATAAATAAATACATAAACAAATAAATACAAAAATTTGTTCGCAAAGAACTTTACGACGAATAAAAAAAGGCTCGTAAATTCTGAGACCCCTCTCCTTAATCCGGCCATTGCGCCATCCTGCAAGAGTCGCATCCGTGAGAAACCGCGCGTCTTTCATCGCGGCTGTAATTTGGAAGAGCGTGAAAGGAAGAGATCGACGTTGGCAGAGCGCGCGGTGATCGAGGGCACGTAGGTACAAAAGGTAAACCGAGCGCGCACGGAAAGCAAAGAGAGAGAGAGACAGAGAGAGGGAGAGAGAAAACTCCTCGCAACGGGGGCGTTTGGGTTCCCTTCGGAAAAGCGTTCGGGGTCCCGACGCCGAGCGCGGGCACAGCCCAGATTAGGATGAGGCCGCGGTGCAAGGTCGACTCCTCGACTACCTAGAAAGACGGTCAAAGCTGCGGAGGGCCACGGTAAGTTGGCGAAGAGCGCCGCGTTTCCTTCGTCAGCCACCCTCGCCATTTCTTCGTCCCTCGCCCCCCTCGCCATCGCGTTCACGGTTTAGTCCCTGCGAGCGTCCGCGCCCCCCCCCCCCCCCCCCGGAAAAGATATACAACCGTCGCTGTTATAGTATACGCGCAGGCGAAAGGAGACACTGCCAGCGCGAATCGCCATCATGGGTTTCAGGTACGGAAGCCGAAGCCCCCGCGAGAACCAGCCTCGTTCCCGGCATACGCGAGGGTGAACTCCCCTCTCGCTCCTGCGCTCCGACTCCCGTTGCATTCGAGACTTTTTCGTCCCTCTCGCTCGTTGCACCCCGACGGACGGGCCAAGTTAACGGAGATCGTGTCGCGCGGGGTTTTTTTTTTTTTTGCTTCCTCATAGAGGAAGCTTTTTTTGATGAAAAAAAAATTAAAATTTAGATTTTAATGAAAACGTGTTCAGAATGTTCCAAAACGTCGAAAAATTACTTTTAGAAAGGATGTCTGGTTGGATGTGTGTGTGTGGGCCAGGCCTGCAAAATTCAACCGTCTACACAGTAAAAAAATAATTTCGTAAAATCGGAATACGATATTTCGTACAAATAATTTTGTCAAATGAGTGACAAACTCGTTTGTTTCGGCTTCGATGTACAAACTTGTCCTTTTATTTCCCTCGTTATTAACAATTTGAGTTTGTAGTGTAGCTTTCGCAAATTTTGAGTTATCGCGCTGAAACTTTCTATAGAAGTAGATCAACATCAAGCAATGTTCGGTATTGAATTTTGTAAGAATCGGTCGAGGGGTCTCGGTTTTGTGACATTTTCAATTTTTTGTTTGTTTTCTGTTCTTCTCTCCGCCGCCCGACGCTAAACGAGCCCGCCGGTAAGTGTACGACCCTCGTTTCGCCGTTTCTGACCGGCCGGAGAAACGCGGCAATAGCGAAAAGGGGAGAGAGATATCGGCGGAGGCCACGTCACGCGGCACATCGCGCGCGCACCGCCCGCTGCGGACCGGGAAAAATTATCGCCCCGCGGAACGTGCACAACATCGCGCCACGCCTGCGTGCGCCCGACGGCGTTTCCTTCTTACTGCCGTCTCTAAGCCTCTTTCCGTCTCTCTCCCTCTCTCGTGGCTACTTTTGGAACGACGCTGTAAAAACGAGAAACCCGTTACATTATTTTCACGGAACTCGGCGATTGTTATTTATTTTGTTTTCTTTTTTTTAGAATGTTATGAATTAAAGTGGCGAGTCGCTTGGGAATGCGTTAAGCGAGAGGTAAAGTAGTGGAAGATAAAAATTAATTTTGTTGAGCCAAATTTTTTTTTGTCTTGTGGTTACTTTGAGTGGGGAGAGCGAGAGACGATGGAGCGCAATGGACACGATGGATCTTCTTCATTTATAGCGAAAAATTGGTAATAATTATCCTTTTTGTCCTGCTCTCGCTTTTTTGTGTTTGTTTTCTTTTTTTTTGAATGCATTATAACTTATCTTAATTTCTACAGATTTTCATTTACCAGTTTCGACGCTTTATAAATTACCAAAATCGAGGATATCTTTGTCTCTGTTATCTCTTCTTTCATCTTCTTTGCTCTTCTCCCACTCACTTGAGTAACTCCATTATCATACCATCTATCAATCATAGTCAACAAATTGTACAGTAATAAACTCTCTCGTTTACATCGATATGTCAGAGCTGGGCAGTATTCGAAGTACTGGCAACTTGTTTGGAACTTCAAGCACTTTTTTCAGAGAATTCATTTTTTAAATTTCATTCTTAAAAATCCATACAAAGCGAGAAGAGACCCTGTTCGTTTTTTAATGACATTTTTAATTAGTTTTTTGTTTAGATTTAAAAAATAAAAATATGTGCAGAATAGATTAATTATAGCCTCAAAACGATGAATTGGGAAAATTTCCCTTACCGATTTTTTACAATGAGGAAGCCATGTGCAAGTTACTTTGTATTGCTTAACACTAGGAACCTAATTGCGAAAAGTACTTGGAAAAAGTGCTTGAGAAAAACTTCAAGTACAAAAAATACTCGTGATAATTGGTAAAGCAATAGATCGATTATATCACTTCGTAGCAACTTAAAAATTATTTAAGAGCAACTCAAGAATAATGTGATAAATTTATATTAATTTTTTTATTAATATTCTGGTTATTTTGAGCGGGGGAGAACGAGAGACGATGGAGGACACAATGGACACAACGAACTTTTTTTTTTTATTCATAGCGAAAAATTGCTAAAGATGATGCGTTTTGTCCTAATCTCCTCTATATTTTTGTCCTTTTTTCGGATCGATGATAATTTATCTCAATTTCTACAAATTTCCATTTACCAGTTTTCATCGCAAGCTGCAACGATCACGTTACAGAATTACCTGTGTCAGGTCCAGCTATTGTCGGACAAAAAATAGCACGTCCGCGGGTTCTCGAATAAATGACCCGACTCAGTCACTTTTCGACCTCTGGGTGAATCGAGTCCGGGTTTATTCAATTTGAACGAATCAACCGCGATGCAGTCCTCTCGACAAAGAATCGGAGATTTAAAAAAAAAAGTTCGCCCGTCGAGACCGGACAAAAATTTACTCCAATTATCAAAAAAATCCAGCCGCTCGTCATATCAAAAAGCGTCTGGAGCTCCTTAATCAGTCCCGCCGTATCGCAAATTGAAAAACAATCCGTGCCACGAAAAGAGATATTTTTACCACGGCTTCTCGATACCCCGACCGAACCTGCTGACTCCATTTCGAGTTCCCTTCAATTTTGAAAAATTTAACTGCACTCCGCCCTTTCCCGCTAAACGATCGACCAATTTTTATTTGTATTCTGCTGAACCCAATCCCGTCTGCCAAATATATTTTTCAATTATCGAGTAAAAAAAGAAACAAAATCCATGCAGGATGTTGCTTGAGGAGTGTCTCGACAGTGCTAACAAGATTTGTCTTTCGCAAATCGTAAAAAAATAAAACCCGTATTCGTCCTGCGACCCTGTTATTTCCGTACGATTGGCAGGCAAGAAAAGGACAAAAAAAGCGGGCAAAGTGATTTGCACAATTACTTCCTCATGTTTTATGGTTGCGCGCATAGCTTCCTCTATGATAAATTTCGTTTTTCGATTTTGGCTTCCTCATAGAGGTAGCTATAATTAAAATACAATTTTCACCAAAAAAAAATAAAGGTTATTATAAGAAAGCTACATGAAAATTTCAACCGTCAACCCTTTTTGATTGTATTTTTGAGTTAAGTATAGAAAAACCATGTGCAAACTACTATTTACAGAGCGTAATCGTCGAGGACGATCGAGGAGAAAAAGGTCCTTCGAGGCCGAAGCGACATAGAGTCGATAAGGACGATACGAGCGGAAGGTATATACCGAAAAAAACGTTTGGCAATATCAATTTTTAATCAACTTAATTAAATATTTCCTTCGCCACCCGCAACCGCTGGTTTTGGTTGATTGAAACAAATTTTTTAAAATCTTACCAAACCTTTTTTTCGGTGTACGGTACGCCGAGAGCCATGGCTATAGCCGCTGCAGCGTGTATCCTATTTTCGTAGTATACTAGCCACGCGGCCTCGAGGAGTACCCGCGGGATCGTCTAAAAGCGGCGTATCTCGTTACTTTTATTTTCAACTATCGATCAGCGGCCCTACCGGCGTTGGTCCCGCCACCGTGCATGTGTATAATACACACTCCCACGTGTGTGTGTGTGTGTGTGTGTGTCCGGAGAGGCACTTTTGCCTTGTTCCTGTAACGCTACACTCTCCCGATGCGCGAGGGAGGAGGAGGAAGCGAGGACGACGTGGGGTGAGTAGCCGCGCGTTCGCCATTCCCGTCCCTCTCTTTCCTACCGATTTCTTTCCATCGTTCTGTCGCGAGGGCTCCCTGCAGCGTCCGGCAACGACGTAGAAAAGTCGCCGCGGGGGTGGATTTCATCTCCCCCCACGGTTCTCTTCGCTACCCTACGAACGCGTTCGGGATCCCTCATCACTTCTCCGCGTCTCTCACCCTCTTCGTTTTCACCCCACCCCCCCCCCCCCCCGCCCCCTCCCGCCCCACGCTCCTCTTCCGACCATCCCCACACCCCGGCCTAGAATCCCTCGAACGATAGCCAGGACTTTCGGGAGCCACCCGCCGTGCACGACGAGACTGAAATCGCGCGGCTACTTTGCCGCGTCGAGCCAGTTCCAATAACGTGCGATCGACGTGAGCGCGAACGGTCGGATAACGGGGGAGGGGGCGGCGGCTCGGGGGGTTGAAACGAAGGGGGCGAGAAGCGAACGAGGGAGATTCCGGAGGGATGTATAGACGCTCGGCAGTGGCAGACTACGTGTATAGTATGTAACGTGTATGTAGAAGTTTACTGTACTCAGAGATCTAGTATATCCGACTCTGTGTAAGCGTGTATTTGCATAGAGGAAATTACCGAAGAGACCGTACGGCCGAGATCGGGATGTAAAATAAAAGGGGGCTTTGATTAGAATTTTTTTTTTTCAAGAGAAGATGAAAAAGTTTTTGTGGAGGAGACTTCGAAGCGGGATGCTGTGGAATATCATCGATTTGGGTAATGGATGGGATTTGTCATTGAGGGGTTTGTCAAAATTTTGAGAGTTTTCGATCGAGTCGCTGCGCAGTGAGGCGTTGAAATTTGATCTACCCGGTGTTAAGCTCGTGTGAATCGTCGGAACCGGGGGAGAACGAATGAATGAAAGTCTCGGCGGAAACACGTCGAGGGTTGTAAGTGAACCTATGCTGTTGCGCTTTTACAACTTTGCAGGAGAAGAGGGGAAAAAGAAAGAAAGCGGTGGCCTGTTTTTATATCGCGCTCGTGGTGCTTCGCGGAAAAGTGGGACGATATAAATGGACGCGGTACCGGCCGTCTTGAGGATTCTATGAATTCGCGTTGAAAAAGTTATCGCGAAGGTTTTTTTTTCAGATAAAATTAATGCAGTGCGAGGACCGTAGATAGTGGAATTACAGTTGCATTATAAACATTTTTTCCATTATTGCAATTTCGAAAAAAGTAAATATACCAATAAGGATTATTTTACACTATAGATAGATAGATAGAATTTTGTTGAGTCCTGTGATATCTCCCATAAGGACCGATGCGATACAGGCAGAACAATGCTGGATTAACATTAGTAGATATAGCATAAGTAGCAAATCAAAGTGGTCCTTTCGAATCTACCTTTGTGAACTTTGGGGGTTAAATTTCTGTAACATTGTAGTTAAGTCTTTTTCAATGTGATTACGAAGTTTCAAGATCGGTTGCCGAATAATTTGTCGAATAAATTAATACAAAAAATAAGGTTTTGTGCACGGCCTCTTATGAAAACCTAGCCAAACTAACAAAAGAGCGCCATTATTCGTTAAACCCGAGTCAAATCAACATTTATAATTTGCTATTTCCAATATAATTGATTTTGTTTTGTATTACTGAATTTTAACGACTGCTTTTTTATTTGCACTGTGAATGATCGAATACGAATAAAAAAATGTACTCGACGATTCACGAAATTTTCGAGATAGTTCGTCACTTGACTAGCATGCATTATAAGACTACCTTAAACAAGCCAGTACAAAGCGTAAAATCCGAAGTCACTGTGCTTCGCTTTTTACGCTAAACGGTAGCAATGACATAATTAGTTAAGGTATAACTAAAAATAGATAAAGTGGACAGATCGCTAGGCAACTAAAAAGAAGGAATATAGATAAATAAATAAAATAGATAGGTAAGCGGATCGATTGATAAATAAATAGAGCACAAGCACAACAAGCAGCGAACAAGCACAAGCCAAAGTCCACTATCTAAAGTATGACCGGGAGAAATATCGTTTTTACGATTTTATGAAGAGGGTGACCTTAAACGTGTTTAAAGGTTTTGTTACATCACCTTAAATTATTGTAATTAATGGATCGATCGATCGTAAAGGAATTTCGATGAGCCGAAACTCTTGCAGTTACCCCTCGCGATTCTTGATGGAATAAAAATGCTCTAGTCGCTTACTTTTCGATTCTGAAACACGTGTAGAGTGTTTGCGCGGTTATTTCAGGGGTGGTTACGTTCGTTGAGCGTTTAAGCCGCCTTCCACCCAGATTCAATATAAAATGATACGGCTCGGGGTGTTCTCGGGCCCCTGTATATGAATTAGCGAAAGTTTCGTCCGTATACCGACGGTGTATATAATACCGTACGCTATATCGAGGGGGTGCCGCGTCCCTCGGCTCTTTCTATTGGAGTTTCAACTTGTCGCTTTACTGGCTTTTCCGGTGGGCGATTCGTGGCCGACTACCCGAGAGAACTCGACGTTTTATAAATGGCCAAAACCGAGGGTGATACATATCTTTCTCCCATCTCTTCTTTCACCTTCTTCGCTCTTCCCCCCCCCCCCCCCCCACTCACTTCATTAACTCCATTATCATACCATCTATCAATCGTAGTCGACAAATTGTGCAGTGAACTCTCTCATTTGTATCAATAGATTATATCACTTCGTAGCGACTTATAAAAGATTTGCCGACAACTCAAGGATAACATAATCAATGTGTACATTTAATTTTTTTTTTCTTGACGCTTCAAACACTCTAGATTGCTGTTCATAAATACCTGGATTTTCTGTTTTTTTTTTTTTAATGTAGCTGGATATCTTGCTCTGTCTTAACGAAATTGAAGATATCAAGCAACCCATCCAGCAACACATTTAGCAAGACTAGATGGCTTGCCTAATTTCTTCAATATTGATATGTTGGATATTGATATGTTCGATATTGATATGTTCGATATTGATATGTTCGATATTGATATCTTCGATACTGATATCCAGGAAACCGAGAAATTTATGAACAGCAGTGTACGGTTTCATAAATTGATAAAATTACCTATTTTCCATCTCTAAGATTTTTCGAACAAACGTTCTCATCGAAACCTCTTTTTTACGAAAAAAGGACATAGTGGGATATTGAGCCATTACGGTTAAACAAGCAAACTCACTCGATTCCCAGCATCGAAACCCCGCCGAGTCACCGTCGAGATCCAATAGAGAAACTCGATACTTAACTTCCGGTCGAGACTTAACTTCAAAAGTCTGTGCCATGACGCCCCCCACCTACGCATGTAATTTTCCTTCCAATGGACAATTTTTATTAAATGAAGGGTAAAGGGTTGCAGCTAGCATGCCTGCTACCTGCAACCTTTTATCCGCTTCACGTACTCCCTCCCAGTACACGCACATCGACACTATTCACCTCTCCAACCATCCACCCACTAGTCTACATTCATCCTCATACTTATTGCTTCCACCGCGCGATATTCGCAACTACTCCCTATCGCGGGTCCATGTAAACCGGAATACCATCAGCAACCCACTTAAACCCATACCATACCATCCAAGCCTAAAAAGTCTGTGTTATGAAATTTACCCCATTTGGACATGTAATGTTCCCTCCCATGGACATTTAAAAAAATAAAATAAAAGGTAAAGGGTTGCCGCTACCATCCCTGCTACCTACAACCTTTTAGCCGCTTCATACAGCACTCCCAGTACAAGCACATCGACACTATTCACCTCTCCATCCATTCGACCACTAATCTACATCCATCGTCATACTTATTGCCAACCCCACGCGAGATTCGCAGCTACTCCCTATGGCAGTACCATGTAAACCGGAATACCATCGGCAACCCACCAAAACCCACACCATACCATCCAAGCCAAAAAAGTCTTAAGTAATTTTCCTTCCCGTAATTTGAATAAAAGGTAAAGGGTTACGGCTAGCAGCCCTGCTACCCGTAGTCCTTTACCCACATCCTACAGAACTCCCAGTACACGCACATCGACACTATTCACCTCTCCATCCATCCGCCAACTAATCTACATCCATCCTCATACTTATTGCCTCCATCGCGCGATATTCGCAGCTACTGCCTATCGCGGCTCCATGTAAACCGGAATACCATCGGCAACCCACCTAAACCCATACCGTACCATCCAAGCGGGCTCTCCCAAGCCTATACATTCATCCGCTATAGGTAGATCACCTATGTATATATCGAAGTGTACTTCGCTAGGGTTATACCCGGTAGAAGAGCTTCGTACTAGGTACAGCAATCTCTCTCTCGCGCAGGGATACCTATCCCGGGTTTCTCCATCGGGAGTTAACTCGAAGGGGAGGTACGGGGGGGGGGGGGGGGGGCCTGGGGCCGAAGCAACGTCGGTGGCGGCAACGGTAACGCCAGCCGTTGCTTCTGCTGCTCCTGCCTCTGCTTCTGCCTCTGGTCTTCTATACCGCCGCTTCCTCTCTGCTTCTGCCTCTGGTGGTTGCGCTGCTGCTGCTGGAGCGCGCGGTCGGTCGCTCGGTCGCCGCGTCTGCAGCTATGTATTTACACTGGGGTGAGTTTCTCTCCGGTCGGTCGGTACCTAGTACATTACATAGGAGCTGCCAGCGCGATATAGAGGACGACGAACGGATGGGGTGCACGAGGGGGCCGGAGGGGGGTGGGTTAGGGATGGTGAAGTAGAAACGGGCGGTATAGCTAGGTAGAGCAGCGAGAGAACCACGCTGAGGCCGCGCTAGCTAGCTTGGGTGGGCAGAAACGGGGTGGCGGGATGAAGAGCCATTGCGGAGAGTGAGGCGGGGGGAGGGGGGGGGGGGGGGGGGGGGCGTTGGGGAGGACGGTTTCACCGTTCGCGCTCTACGGAGAGAGACTCGCGTGGAGAAACCCGAGAGGGTAGACGGAGCAATACGAAATTGCTGATGGTGGACGGAGACAAACGGATAAGAGGGAACCGCGGCGAGAAACGCCGTTCGGTTTTAGCCTCGTCTCCTCTCGCTCGCACGAGGTTTTCTCTCGAACAAGGCTCGCAAGCACATCGAGCTGCATTATCTCGCTCGCTCTCACCGCCACCTCCTCCACCTCCCTCGCTCGCTCCTGTACATCGTCAGCTATACAGGAGAGTAGAGCAGAGGTCCGCGAGGTTCGTGAGCCGCTGCGAGAGCCGCGCTCCGGGGTGAGTATACCGAACGTGGCGAGAAGGAGGCCGAGGGGTGAGAGAGGCGAGAGCGGAGGGAGGGTTAGGAGACAGCTGCAGGCCATGCGAGGGTCCGTCGTCGACGAGCCCAGGCCTCTCTGCCCGTTTACTGCGGAATACACGGACGCGGAGAGCGAGAGAGTGAGACACCCTCGGCGACTACCCGCCGCTTTCGCGTCTCTCCCGTCTCTTCTCTTCGGTTATACCGGGCGGCTTTCGCGTTCCCTGGTCCGACCATCCACCGGGAAGCGAGAACACAATCTCGATCTCCGTTCCTCCTGCACCGCGCGGCCAGCCTCGCGTATTTCCTTCGTCTCCCGCCCCCTCCCCCCCCCCCCGCTCCGGTCCTGTGTATCTCGTCATCTCTCTCCCTCCCGTCCATTCGCAACACATGCAACCCCCCTTTCTCAGCGACCGCGTAGAGTTCGCGCTCGCTTTCGCGTCCTCTACCTCGGGCTATAGGTTCGCCTCCGTACGTGTGCAGTCTCGTAGTCCACGCAGCCGTGGTGGTGAGCGCGGCCGTACCTAGAGAGAGCTTCGACGTCCCTCGCCGACCCGCTGGCACCTTCCGACGTACTAGACTGCCTCTGCTCGCTCGCTTGCTTGCTTTCCTCATCCTCTTCTCTATTCCGCGGCACACTACCTACCCCCTCGCGTCGTTCCGTCCTCTCGCTCCGTCCCGCCGTCCAGCCTCGACCGAGTCGGCTTCCTTCTCTTCTCCATTCTACACGCTCCTACATCGCCGTCGGCCCTCGGTGTGCACCTCAGCCACCCAACGGTACCGCTCTGCGCGCTCGCGGGCTCCTTTCCACGAACGACCTCTCTATATTTATCTCCCTCGCTCACTCTATCCGTCCTCCTCCCTCCTCGTAGTTCGTTTCCACCCTCTCCTCCACTCTCGTCCGCTCGTCCATTCGCTCCTTCTCTCGCTCTCGCTGCCGCCTTCTCATCGCACCCTCGTTCGCCTCCGACCGGCCTGCTGCTGCTGCTGCTGCTGCTGCTGCTGCTTCTCGCAGCGCGATGGTTTCTCCCCCAACCCATCGGCACGGTCGCACACCCCGCGGGGCCCGCCACCCTCCCACGGACGAGCGACCCGAACCCTTGGCGCCCCTTTGCTCTTAGCCGACGTCGCTCGGCGACGACGACGACGACGTCGACGTCGTTCCCGCTGCCGGGAGAACGCTCGCGGGATCCGAGAGCCGCGACGGGGGCCTCGCTCCACGAGCCACGGGCAAGTTCCCCGTAACTCGCGCTCCGGTAAATTTCCAGAGAGAAATCCTCCAACGCTACTAACACTAGTGATTCTGTCTTGGGTCTCTGCACCACCACCAGCAGCGTGCTATTGCTCTCGCGAGGTCGTAGCTACGCGAGAACCAACGACGCCGCCGCTATGTACCCTGTGTATATCGTTCGCCATAACGTCCAACTCCGAGAACTAGCCTCGTCGCACGTACGTCAGAGCTGTACTGCCCAGAGATCGTACCCGACTACGCTAGTCCTTCGTTATCTTCTTATTTCGATTTTTAGGCCGGGGCTCCGGATGACTCCGCGACTCGGCGAACGAGGGCTAAGTTCCTTGGACCGGTGGACGCGGACCGAAAAGTTCATGAAAGAAAGATATCTTCGGGGGAAAGAATCTCACGGTGAGGTCTTGCAGGGATGGGTTTTTATTTTACAGGTGAACACCTCTACATTTGAGGCAGAACCTTCAAGTTATTGGCTCGTGTAGCGCGGAAAATTAAGGAACGTAGTTCGTTTTTCAATGTTTGGGTAAATGGAGTAAAAGTGGTGGATGAATACCTCAGCGACTCGGTGAATTGAGTCCATCTTCCTTGGACGGTGAACGCGGTAAGCGCCGGATGGAAGAGTTAATGAAACTAAGATATTTTCAGGAGAAAGAATCTCACGGTGAGGTCTTGCAGGGATGCATTTTTATTTTACGGGTTTTCGGGTAAATTTTGGCGTAGGGGAGGTTGGGGCAAAACGGACCAGTGTTCTCCATTTGAGGTAGGCCTTTCAATTTTTTTGGCTCGCGCAGCGCCAAAAATTAATGAACGTCGTCCGTTTTTTCAATGTTTAGGAAATTGGGGCAAAAATGGCGAATCAATAGCTCAGCGATTGGGCGAATTGAGTCTATCTTCTTTAGACGGTGGACGCATTTCAAACGTCAGACCGAAGCGTTAATGAAACAACCATCTTTTCACATGAAAGAATTTCACGGTGAAGTCTTGCAGTGTAGGAATGCATTTTTCTTTCACGTGTTTCCGGGTTAATATTGGCGCAGGGTCGAGCGGAACAAAATGGACCGGTGTTCTGCATTTGAAAAAAGCCTTTTAATTTTTTTGCTTCGTCTATCGCGAAAGATAGACGAAAGAAAGAAAGCAGTCAATAAAAAAATACTCATCAGGTAAACAGGGCAAAAGTGGTGAATGACTCTGCAACTCGTCGACATGGGTCTAACTCCCTTAAACGGTGTACAAATTGAGTACCGGACCGAAGAGTTAATAAACAAACGTCTGCTCGACGGAAATAATCCAACGACGATATCTCACAGGGATTTATTCTAGTCTTTAACAAATTTCCAGATTTATTTTTGCGCAGGGTAGAACGGGGCAAGACGGAGCTCTGGGGCAAGATGGACCAGTGTCCTCCGTTTAGGACAAGACTTTTAACTTTTTTGTTTATGCAACACGAATAACTAAAAAAACACACTCCGTTTTTAAATATTTAGCTAACTAGGCTAAAATTGGTGAACACGGCCCATTACCATTGGCACGTAAATCATTGAAATATGGACCCGGGCCATATTCCCCAAATTTACTCTATTGGAAAATGTTCTTATCCCGATAACTGTTAAGCAAGGATAACTGCTCTATTCGCAGTCAAAGCGTATCGTCTTTTATTTTACTGTACAACAGAACTCTACTGCAGAATTCCACTATGCGTGATTTGCCTTTTTCGTCCCTAACGCTGCCTCTCCACCTAACACTCTCGTCTCATATCTCTCGTGACGCGACCTTTTCTCGTTCAGGACATTCTCGTTCTTCGGCACTCTCCTTCCAACGTCGCATTTTCCTCTACCTCGTGTGTTCTCTTTTACTTCGTTTTCTTTCTCTCGGTGGCCCCACTGCCGTTACACGTAGGTGAAGAATAAGAGGACGCTTCGGGGACGACTAGAGTTTGCGCGACCCCACCTCTCTACGCTAGCCTTTCTTTTACTCTCTCTCTACGGCGAGAAGCACTCGTGGGCGAGTGACGAGGGTGGCTATCGATCTTGTTCTTCGAAGTTAGCTCTTTTTTTTCTTTTTCTCATCCCCCTTCACGCTCGACCGGCGAAAAGCGCCGAACACGGGGTTAACGTGGTTTTTGGCCTTTTCTTATTTCTCGAAGCTATTTTATTTTGTTGTTATTTTTTTTTTGTGACGCTTCGAAGAGATATTTTTATTAATTATTTCGATCGGCGAAAACTATATACGACCTCGAGGGGGTTGACAAACTTTGACGCCGAGGAGAATCCCGGGACGGCCGCCTCTCGGGGTTTCCCGGATATAAATTGACGATGCGCCGTTAAGGATGCTTCACACGTACATTCCCAGCCAAAAGCGAGATTCAGTGAGAATTCGAACGCTTCCTAATGGTATAACAATCTTTAAAAATCAACTGTTTTAAAGGTGCAAACACACCCAGAAAAATAATTAAATTGACGGCCAACGTTTATTTGGTTTTAAGTAAAAAATTATTTTCATTTACGTAACTATTTACTAAATTTCAATAAATATTTATTTAAATCAAAGAAATATTTTACTTAAACCAAATAAAGGGTGGCCGTTGAATAAATTATTTTTCTGAGTGCGACATTAATTTTGCATAACACTACTGTCAAAAAGTTATTAACGAATTGCTAAAAAGAAACTGTTCTATAAATAATCGGTAAACCTTTTTTTTCTATTTTCAAATGAATTCATTGATTTTATAGAAGTCACATGCATTTCTTCAGAACTTTCTATCATTTTTTGTTTTTCCGTTTCTGACATTTTTTTTAAGGCCACAACCACGGAATGGTCGGCGTAATCGCCTCGAAACTTTTTGTTTGTACTGTAAACGCGACACTGAAACGTATCCGAAAAATGCGTGCCTCTACATCGATTTTACAAATTGTCGAAAAAAAAAAGTTTAAATGATAGAAAATTCTGAAAAAATTCATATGAATTCTAAAAAATCAAGGAATTCATTGAAAATGGGAAAATAATAAAAAGTAGTCTGATTTTTTGTTTTAATAATTTATTTTTCTAATCATTTGTTGGTAACTTTTTCCCATTATTATTATGCAAAATCAAAGGTCTTGACATAATTAAGACGGCTGATTTTTTTCAGATTTATGGCATGCTGCAAAGTACTGAAATTTTGATCGAATTAAACTTTTTGTTGGGAATGTATGTTTGATGCATCCTTAACAGATTTGCGGCTCGAAAATCATTTTTCGTGGAACAAAATTTTTATGAACGATGCTCACACCCTTGCAGAAAGTTTGCCGGAAGACAAAAAAATTTATGCGCAGTATGTTTGATATCATAAAAGATCAGATAGGTTTCGTTGCCCGAAACCCATCGAACCCCTTCGACACGATGAAATTTTTATTAGTCCGAAAAGTGATGGAAAAATAAGTTTAGGAGACACTTGTAGCGTCCATCGATTGCGTCACGCCCTTTTGACATTATTCAGCCGAGTCGAGAAATTGTGATATTATAGCACGATAAAAATAAGAAGCCGGTGGTAAAGATGTAAGGGGACCGGGATAATTAATTTTATCGGGGAGTTTGTATGTACGAGCGAGTCGCTATTGTGTTCTACAAAGGGGGAAAAAAAACTGAGGGTGAATCGTGTGGAACACTTGTAACGCAGGATGATAAAGTTTTTATAAAGAAAGAAATCCGAGCCCAAAAAGACAGTTGAAGCTGAAGTTGAATACTCAACAAAATTTTTATTATATTTATTTTCATTTTTTTATTTAATAATTTAATAATTTCACTGTCATTATCCGGGCGTGGGGTATGTAAAAGGGGGAGGACCCCGTACAGATGAAAAACTAATGAAAAATAATAATAATAGTTAAATTTTTATTATTTATATTTTATTTTTATCCGAAAAGTAAACGATAAAGAAGTTTAGGAGACACTTGTAGCGTCCATGGATTGCGTCACTCTAACTATTATTCAACCAAGCCGAGGAATCGTGATATTATGGCACGATAAAAATAAGCAGCCGGTGGTAAAACTGTAAGGGATCCAGGATAATGAATTTTATCGGGGAGCTTGTATGTACTAGCGAGTCGCTATTGTGTGCTACAAAGAAAAAGGAAAAAAAAAACCTAGGGTGAGTCGTGTGGGACACTTGTAGCGTAGGATAATAAAGTTTTTATAAAGAACGAAATCCGAGCCGGAAAAGAGAGTTGAAGTTTTGAAGTGTTTAATCCGCCGGTGGCGGGTACGAGGGGGTGGGGGAAGGGGGGCGGGCAATGGGAGGGTGGGGGTGTGGGAAAACGAGCGCGAGCGAGGGAGATGGATAGACGACGAAACGAGGGGTGGCTCTCCGGCTTATCGCCGTGGATCTTTCACGGTTGTACGGAGAGCTCTCCTCTCTCTATCTCTCCCGTTGCCTCGTTGCTTTGAGCCGGTTCAGCTGGAGGGGGGGGATGTACCCATCAAAAGATCATTCACTCGTGATACTGCACTCGTTTGAACTGTTTATATTTACAGCAAACCCTCTCGAGCTACTGCCGACGACATCCAAACGTTTAACGATCAGTCTAATTCGTCCTTGATAGCAGATAAACGCCGTTTAAAATCACCTTTCCCTTCATTCAAAGACAACCCCGTAAAACTGTTAAGAAGTTCATTGGAATGGTTGTAATTAATTCCCGTTAAAATGGAAAAGCTAAAAATGTGCATTTCTCAATAATTTGTTTTTACGATTATCATTTCATAATTCGAAATGAAATTCTTTTCTGATCAAATGTTCAGTTCTAATTGTAAAATCGAAGGAACGGAGTGTATTAGTTAACATTGCTAAAAAGCTATTATAAATTTTCATTTCTAGTAATAACGATCAGTTAAAACTATAAAAAAAATTTTTATTGATATTGATTTATTGAATAATATTAGTGTAATAATAATAATAATAATTCCCCTTTTCCCTTCATTCAAACACAACCTTATAGAACGATAAAAACCATTCATTGGCATGGTTGTTATTAATTCCCAGTAAGATGGAAAAGCTAAGAATGTATTTTCTCAATCATCTTTTTTTTACGTTACCATATCACAATTCGAACTGTAATTTTTGTCTGATCGAATGTTTAGTTCTAATGGTAAAATGTAATGAACGGAATGTATCAGTTGATATCGCAGAAAAGTTATCATCAATTTTCATTTCTAGTCATGTCTATCAGTTAATGCTAAAAATAAAAAAAATAAAAATTGATATCTAATCAATAATATTAGTGTAATAATTTTAAAAAAATAATAATAATTTATTGGTGTTTATTTGATGTAGTAAAAAAAATTGATAGTAACTTTTTTGCGAATTTATGTATATGTATATATCGATTGCAAAATAAAGAGAGATGCGTGTCCTATCTACGCAATATTATGTAACGTATCGCCGCTACATATGTATTCCATCGGGAGAGACGGTGTACGCCGCTACGCGCAAGACAGGTGCGAATTAATTGTACTAATTACTAACGGTCCCCTTTGCGAAGCGCGGAGCGAGATGGAGAGCCGGTCTCGCATGCGCGACTCGGTTGCATGAATTTTATGATTTCACGGTGGTTTAAGCTCACGCGTCTCTCTATACAGGTAAACGGGAAGTGAGGATACGAGAAAAAATATTTGACGCTGAACTGGCGTCAAATATGGTAATTATCGGGCAAAGTGTTTGAACGTGCTACTTGATTATGGGCGCATCCAGAACGCCTCGCATCGTGCAATCTCTTATGATTTTTTTTTTTTTTTTTTTTGCTCTCGATGTTTTCTCGCTCTATGGTCTTCGCGGTCTGACAAGATCTTTCTCGCTCTCTTACTCTCGCTGTCTCTGTCTCTCCTTGGACGACGGCAGGCTCAATTCGTTAATCGTTTCACGGAGAGCACAATTGAGGCGATCCGTTCACCGGGCGAGCTTTTGCCTTCGCCGAGAGTTCTCGCTCGGCTTCGTCTCGCACGTCGGCCATCTGGTCTTCGTGCCCTTCGCTACGGCAATGCAGTTACATGCGCATACGGGAGTACCAGACTGCCGTGCAGGATCGATCAACTATCGGCACTAACAAAATTTTGAAAACTCTACAAATACAAATAGGGTAAACCAGCCAATGAATGAACAGGGCCAATGAACGGACACTTCCCATAAGAGCACGTGCATAAAAAACGTCTATTCATTGGCATTTTCGTCTGCTTAACTGTCCATTCATTGGCCGGTTTACCCTGCACAAATATACAAATATGTTTCAATACAAATATATTTTTTTTTGTAACACGCGCACAAAAAATCACGCCTTTCGTGCCTGTAACGCGTGACGAAAGCGGCGCTTTATAGTAAGGCGTGCGAGAAAAATACTGCGCTTGCGCAGATCACACTAGTTACTTTTTAACATTAGTTATTATTTTTTCGCACGCTACAGGCATAAAAAGTGGGAGTTTTTGGACACTTATTACAAAAAAGTAGTATGCGGTACTTGTACGAACAAACAGTTTGCTTACAGTGGTTGGGTTGTGGGAAACTCTCGTCATTAGATCGTGCAGCCAACTTCACAACCTTCGTCGAAAGGCCGCTTTTTCGCACTAGTATCGCAAAGTATTATTGTTTCACTCGGTGGGATAATGGCAGTTTTTCGCATGCTTCGCGTGCGTAAAAACCCCATTTCCACAACCTGTGAAATAAAATTTTGTACTCGTGTGACGTTTTCTTCGACGCCGACGACGTCGTCGTCGTGCGACGACGTTTTCGTCGTCATGTGATGCCAACAATCGCCTTCGGCTCGTGCTGTAAACTCACACTCGTCAGAAAACAGTTTCTCGCACTAGTATCGTAATGTACTATTTTATTATTTCCCAAGCGACCGACGCAAAACTTTCCATTACAAGAGTACGTGTGTTACTTCGAGCGAAGCTCTAGAAACATACATTTCTGCCGTTTATGCCCTTAATGGTCGGCTTCGTGGAATCACCAGATTAGGAGACATAATGCGATATAATGAACCCACACGCTATTAGGGGCTAACCACCGTTTACGCGCGAACGATAGATCAACGTTTGCCTCATATCTGTAATTGGGTCGTCTCAATAATTACAAATAAATAAATAAATAAATAAACAAAAAAACAAACAAATATCGATTACATTTGGTAATGTTCGAACGACTAGTATAATCTCAACGATTCACTACACTGTATCAAAAGTACGTCCTCGAGTCCAGTTGCACGGTTCGCGTAGTTTCCCGGTAACAGTTTCAAAATACCCCCCTTCCCCCCCCCCCCCCCCCCCCCCCTCCGCCCCCCGCCCCGCTACATTCCACGACAGAAATAGTTGTAAACAGGTATAAAACCGTACCTCGAGGATTACGGCGAGACCTTGATCTTGGGATTTATGAAGAATAGGTCATAAAGCAGCAGCGGGCAAGAAGGCACACACACACATATACATCTATACACCCATGCACACAACGAATGAGAATCAGAAGAGAAAAGAAAAGAAAAAAAAAGTAAAAAAAAGTGAAATAAAAGTCGAGAACTGAATAAAAACAAAAAGATGAGGGATCGTAAGAGTAAACCTCGTGCGGAAGCGGACCTTGATCTTACGAGTGAGAAAGACGGCGACAGAAATTTTGTGAAGAGCGAGGCAGAGGAGGCGGGTGAAGATCTGCGTGGAATGGGATTCGAGACAGAGATACAGAGAAGGGAGAGCCGAGCGAGCGGGAGAAAGACGAAGCGGAGTTCGGAAGTAACCCGTCCGCGTATAGAGTTACTCTCGCTCATTCGTTCCCTCTCACGCCCGCTTCGTTTCTCCGACTATCCCGCTCCCTCTCGCCTTCTCTAACCGCCCGTATCGCCCATCCATTCGCTCGAGATATGAATGAGATAACAGAAACACTGAATGGATCATTGCGCGCGCGGCGAGTAACCACGTGGAAATACGTTGAATTACCTCCGTTCCCTCTATACCCCTTTCCGATTCGACCTTTCATTCATTCATGAGCCTCGAGCCGGCTCGCCGTTACCTATATACTGCATTATCTATCAATAACATCCTTTCCGTCCCTTTCTCTCGCTACCGAGCCTTTTCTACCTCGCACCGCTTTTCAACGATTTAACATTCGTTGAACTCTCCCGCACAATCGTGCCATTCCGAAATGCCGATCGGGAGATTGTCGCTCGTTCGCGAATTACTCGACGATGAATATACTATTGGTGTTGTTTTTTATTTGTTTTTTGTTTTGCATTTCGTAGGTTGTGAATTTGTTGGCCCGGGATGGTTTGATCCAACTCGATTGTTTTTGAGGCTTTATCTCGATATTTTTAGGAGCGATGGAAACTATTATTTCCGAGTCGAGAGGCTGATTCGAGGGTCCGCGAATTGTAGCGAAGTGAGGATGTGTTTGGGGAGGTTAGAGCGCTTGACACTAGTCAAACAAGTGCTACATTTTTCAAGTTGTTTGTACTAACTTTTAGGCATCTATTGATTATAGTGAATGGTTATTTATATTAGAGATGTCCTTAATTCAATGGATTTCGTAGAGAAGCATTAATTCAATGGATTTGCCAAAATATTAACAGGTCCGTTCTAATTTTCGAAAATATAATCGTTCATTTTTTTCTGAGAATAATCCGTAATTCTTGCTCGATTTTTATATACTTCGGCTCAAAGTCCTCCTTGAAGGATGCTCTATGAATTCACTATCTAGTTAGCGATTCACTATTTATCTATTCGATAGTGTATTCCGTTAAAAAATTACAGTCTTTTGTTTATCCATCGACG